>BLKR01009235.1:104757-148035 GCA_011170035.1 Teleogryllus occipitalis
GAGGTGGAGGGCGAGGGCAAGAGCGAGGGCTAGGGCAATGGCAAGGTGGAGGGCGAGGGTAAGAGCGAGGGCAAGAGCGAGGGCGAGGGCGAGGGAGAGGGAGAGGGCGAAGGTGAGGTGGAGGGTGAGAGCTAAGGTGAGGGCGTGAGTTAAGGCGAGGGCGAGGGCAAGAACGAGGGCGAAGGTAAGAGCGGGGGCGAGGGCGAAGGCGAGGTGGAGGGTGAGGGCGAGGTCAAGGGCGAGGACGATGGCAAGGCCGAGGGCGAGAGCTAAGGCGAGGGCGAGGGCAAGGTGAGGGCGGGGGCGAGGGCGAGAGGTAAGGTGAGGGCGAGGGCAAGGTGAGGGCGAGGGCAAGGTGAGGGCGGGGGCGAGGGCGAGAGCTAAGGCGAGGCCAAGGGTGAGGGCGAGGACGCGCGGGCGTGGGAGGACTTGGCTGAGGCGCACGTGCGAGCGCAGATGGAGGCGTGATAACCGCGCGGGGGTGGAGGGGAGGAGGCGGGTGCTGCTAGGTGTCCCGTGGGCGTTATCGCGCGCCGCAGTCTGGGAGGTCGCTGATAGCTCTCCAAACACAGCAGCCTCTGAACACGTACGCATCGTGGCAGAAAGCGACAGATTTAGATGGCACGGATGGGGACCACCACGACCACAACACACTGATTTTTTTTTCGTGAAATGAAAAACAACAAAACGAACGATATCTTTTGATACATCGGTGTAATGAAAATTATTTCTTTAAGTCTTCACTCTAAGGAAAAAAGCTTTGCTGTAATATACAAAGTTCTGGATCAATTCAGTAAATACCCCAAAAAATGAAGTACAAGAAAGAGTTGAAACTCAAGAAAGACGGAGTGAGATGAACAGAGCAGTGAGTAAGTTAGTGGTGCTACAGAACGGCACAAACTTCTCTCACTAGTTAGATTACTAATCTCTGTATTGTAGGTAAGATTTTCATTACTGCCCCACCTTCTTACAGCTGCAACTTATCGATGCCTAAAATACCAATTTTCACATTTCCGCAATTTTTCATTTCCCCAATAGTAAAGTTGACATACGACATTAATGATATTATAAAAGAGTAAAACGTGGTTCTATATGCAAATTTTCATTGCACTATTTGGATCCGTTCCTAAGAATATGTAATTTAAGCGTTTCTAAAAATACGCAATTTTGAGTTCATTTTCACAGAAAACTCTTCAAATTTCGAGAAACGTCATACGTGATCATTTGAAGTACTTGTACACGCAAATGCAATAATGCATAAACATTTCAGTTATGTAAATGTTAACGACGTGAGAGGTACTTTTAAGTCTTTACATTTGCGTAATTTTTGAAAAATCAAAAGAATACATCAAAATGACATACATGGCAAGTAATTCAACTTATTTGGCACTATCCGTACCAAATGTTTCAAGCATAATTTTGGAGCCATTTTTGAGAAAAATCTTGTTTTTAATACTGTCTTAGTTCATGCAAAATTAGGAAAAACTACTCAAATTTCGAGAAACACTGTGCACCTTATTTAAAGACAATTTAGAAGATCAGATTTTATTCAGAAGGAAAACCCCTATCTTCATTATTGTAGTGGTAGGAAGGCGCCAAAAAATTGGACCCATGTAATTTTCGGAAATTCAATGACTCAAGTGGGCCATTTTTATACTCAGCATACTTAGCTCTACCTTATAAATCATAATCTAAAAGTTTGTGACATCAGTCAGATCGATTGGGGAATATCAATTTTTGTGAAAATTCCGCTTACGGTTTAACCGCTATCGTTGTTCACAGACAGACACGGACCGACGGACGTACAGACTGAAGGCAGTTTTACCGCAAACGAAGTTTTCAGCATAAAGGACCCACAAAATATAGATTCTGACTACAGATTTCTGACTGAGATTTCTCCTGACCGAGATTTCTTAGAGATGTAATTTATTTCATACAGGAATGAGATTTAATGACTGTTTAGTTATCCGGGTCCTACCCGTACAATATATTTTTGTCTGCTGAAATCGCGTTTTTCCCCCTGCAGTATTACATAAGTTTCTCTACATTACATATGTAGTGTGCGAGAAAGTAAAAAAGAATGTAAGTACATTGACAGATGAGATATAAAGAATGAGTGTCCGTTCGGACGAGCGAAGAACGAACAGCAATGAAACAAAGATGAATTGAGTGGCTTTCAAATGAAGTGTTGATAGCACTCCTGATTACACTAGTGAGAGAAGGCTTCATATTAGAGATGTTACAAAGTTATATCACAGTCGTACTTAACAAGTGCATTATGAATTAATCCAGAGATAAGAATTTTATTATTTTGTTGCGGTGTCATACTAGAATAACCTTATTTCCATTCCAGACAAAGCAGAGTTCTTTGGTACACTTAAAGTAGATTGCTCATTTCAAATCACTGCTTCGAAAGAAAATTTTAGAATCATTTAACAGACACAAAATTTATTCAGCGAATAAAACGATCAAAGTTAATGGACTATATAACAGCATGAAACTTTTATCCCTCTTGGAGTTGATGAACAACTACAAACACTTCCGAGTTTCAGTAGTTTAGTAACTAGTAATTACTCTCCTTGATTTACAGTAGCAATTAAATCATGAACATTTATTGAAAGTAACAGACTGGTAACATCGTAAGTAACATGTCAATGAGAAAAAGTAGTCACATGGCGTATGTTTAGAGAAGTAACAGAAGCAAAAATATGAAGTAACATGTGGACTGAGAAACGAGAGCTTTCGCATTTTACAAATACACTAACCAGCCGAGTCACCTAAACTGCCACACTTGACAGCATTACGGCAGATAACACAGATTCAACGACGAGCCAAATATCCCTAAACAAGTCAGCGGACTGGTTCTATGGCACGAAAACCTCGCAGCTTCTCTGGCGCCGCCCCGGCCGGCCCCGCGACCGGCCGGGCCCCTCGCAAGACGCCGCGTTGCGCCGCAAGCATTTTTATGGGAGAGATTTATACGGCCATTTGCTTTTCATGGCTGCTCCGGGAGGAACGAGGTGCTGGTGGCGCGGCGGCGGTTCGCCCGCGGCCCGCCCGCGGCGCCACCTGCGCTGATAAGCCCGCGCGCCCGCCCGCCCGCCCACCCGCTCGTCTGCGCCTTGCGCCTCCTCCGCGCTCGCCGCCGCCGCCGCCGCCGCCGCCGCCGCCGCCGCCTGCAGCCCCCGCGCTTCATCACGGCCTCCGATGGATGCGCGCGGCGCGCGGGTGAAGGGGGGGCAAGGGAGGGGTGGAGGGGAGGTTGGGGTGTGAAGAAGCCTCAATGGTAGAGCGTTCCCTGCCTCCCTATGCGGCGTTTCGCTCTCTTCTTGAGCTCTTTCTTTACGCTTCTTCTGCTCCTCCTTAGATTTTCTTGTCTCTTCCTTCGTCTGTTTACTCTACTTCTCGTCGTTCTTTGTTTCCTCCTCTTTCATCGTTTTCTATTGCTTCTCTGCGCCTTCTTCCTCACTTTCGTATCACTCCCTCGCCTTCGTCTTCTCCCCACTCCGCGCGCGCGCGCGCGCGCGCGCACGCACGCACGCACGCACGCACGCACGCGCGCGCGCGCACGCACGCACGCACGCACGCACACACACACACACACACTCGTTTTCACCTCTGCTTTCGCCTTCGCCTTCCATTTCACTTTGTCCTTCCTTTTCGTCTTCTGCTTCTCCCCTTTAGTCTTCTCTTTCCCTTTGTTTTTTTCTCATCTTTCGTCATTTGCTCATTCCTTTCGTCTTTTCCTCCTCCCCTTTGTTTTTTTCTCATCTTCTTTCGACATTTGCTCATCCCTTTCGTCTTTTCCTCCTCCCCTTTCGTTGTCTTCTCCTCCTCCCCTTTGGTTTTCGTATCTTCCATCATCCCTCTGCTTTCATCATTGTGTCCTTCAAATATCATTACTATAATGAATATCATTTACTATGTAAAGTGATTCAAAATTGCCTTGGGACCACCAAACAAAAGCAGACTGCGTCACTGATTTACATACGTCGTGTGTGATATTCGCAACCATCAGATAAGTCGTGTGTTATTTTCTGGTCTTGCGAAATTGTTGAAGCATTCCAGCTAATGAACATTTATGCTCCCCGATAGACATGACGCCGTCAGCTCAATACTACAAAGGAAAAAAATTATCATTCGCCACAATTTCCCCACAAAACACACACAATAAATGCAAACTTCCCTAAGTCAAGAATATAAAATTCTAAAAATAGTGAAGAGTTATACCGAGACCTGCATTTACCTGCGGATGGCCAAGTAAATGCATTGTATGTAACATTGTACCCGTCAAAATCGCCGAAAGGCGAAAGTTGAACGGGAAGAAATAAATTTTAAAAAAAGGGAAAATCTTCCCTATATTTCATCTTCCCGAGGATGATGAAACGCCGAAAGTGACTGTTTTTTGCGTTCACAGCACGATTTTCAGTGGATCGTAATTCCGGCAGTTTTATTGAGGGATTGTGATATGAAGAGTCACATGAACGTATACATTATAATGCGAAAACAAAAGTTCACTGAGTTAATCCGAGCAATCCTTTATATCGAAAGCCACTGTTTCATAATCTCTGATTCAGTGCCACCATCATTATTTGACAATTTCAAAAAGACGACGATGATTTTCAACTTGTTTTGCAATAATGGTATTATCATGGACCTCAGAAGACTCACCCCCCCAGTTTCGAAGATCATTTTCATACACGCGATATTAAACTTCATGTCTTTAGCATCGTTATCTGAAGTTTCAACTTCGTATCTTTTGAAGGTTTCTCTAATACTATCAGGAGTTGTGGTTGATTTCAATTGCGTTCTGTGAAGTAAATTCTTCAAATCACCAGCGCCAAGGACTGAACCAAACCCAGAATCTACCACACCTCACACTAATGTAAGAGAGTCTGTAAAGTAAAGGGTCATTTAAATGTACATTAATCCCTTTAACAACAGAAATTCAAGAAATAATGACATTTTTCTGACTTTCAAGGCACTGTCATAACCCTATCCTCGTCGTAATTGGAGCGGATATTGAAAAGAATTTCAAACAACGCTGATATTACGTGAAAACAATATTCGCAGTCACTCGTTCTCGAAATACTCCCCATTCCCTTTTTCTGCCCCCAAGATCATTTTCCTTCAGCTATCCTTTCTATATGTAATACAAGGAAAAGTAACGTTTTCTACCACTTATAACAAAACATTGACACCAAATTCTGCATAGGCAAATACCCCAAACGCCTACATAAAACATTTTTAGAACGAAAAATGTCGTGGAATCAATTAAAATTGGCTGCTTGTTTTGTCCATTCTAAAGAAACCATTATTTTGTAATGGTTACTGACTTTGTTTCATTATACATGACATCTGGGTCAGTGCTTTTGGTAACGCAGATCGATGACATAGTTCTCCTCTCACTTGTCTCATCAAAGCTCCATCAAACCCAAAAGTGACCAATTTGACATATCAGAGCTTAATATACAGTGTAAATTTTGGCTAAATAAAACCAATTGATTTTTTCTTCTCATGCTACTCTATGAAAGAGAAATCCTCCACGAAAATAAGACTTTTCAAAATGATTATCGCGTAATGCCCTCCCCTTATTGGTGTTCAATACTAAAAATATCGTGGAATAACTGTTATCTTATTTAAAGAAATGGTCAATCCTGGCATGTTTGACAATATATCGTGAACTGCAGTTAGTTTTCAAAATGACACTTTTCCCAATTCGTTGATTTTTAGATTTATGACAGAAGTGTCAAGACGAGAATAAAATAATAATGCGCACGAAGACTCGAGAAAAGCACGTATTAGTAGTCAAATTGGTAAAAAAGCGATAAGTACATACCTATTCCCTTATCAGATAAGATGCACCTGCACAGCACCTGGCAAAAGAAACAGTGTACTCAGGGTATTATCTCACACGCAGTGGCGTTTAGAAATAACATTTTTATTACAATTTACTACAGAACAGAAATAATCTTGTAATCATTCTATATCAGTCAATTTCAATCATACTCTGTACTTCCTGATAACATTTCTGCTCTTCAACCTCCATAGACCGCGTCAAGGCAAACAAACGAAAGTACGAGACGCCAGAGTTCCGTCCCCGTGAGAGTGGTTTTATCAAGAAAGTTTGTCTCGAGGATCAGTTTCAGGAAATCATTCGTCCCCAGACTCGCAGGTATTGCTGGAATGTTTACTTTTCTGCTAATATTTTGATGCGAAGAATACTGATAAAGCATTATCTCTAGAAAAGTGTATTGCATCCTAAATAAACATGCATTGTAAATAATTTTGTTATTGAGCAGCCTCATATTTAAAACAAAAATAGACAAACAATTTTGACTAGTTTCAGGATTATTCAAACTTTTTTTGACTAGGTTGAGAATAATTCAGACTCCTTGTGAGAAACTCTTTAATTTACCACCTTTTTACACATTGTTAAGCATATTTTTCGGATTGATACATTTTGAGGTGAAATACTGCGTTTTACGACATCTATCTCTATCCCTCATATTCCTAATCGAATAGGTCGAATTTAAGCTGCGAATCATTCTGGAATCTGGAAGAATATTCTGTGAGCCCACACTTTTTCGTGGAGTCAAATATGTTTTTGAATCTCATATTTGTATGCTAGATCAATGATTCTACATTTATGAAATGCAGTGTTCAAATTGGTACGCGGTCCCTTGGATTCAATATTTGTCCTGAGAAACAATCTAATTAAAAAAGATATGTATTAGAAATTTTGGAATATTTTCTTCGTGTTGCTTAATTAGCTATAGTAGTCTGCTTTAATACTGACCACTGCCTGTCGTCCCTGTCTCAAGCTCTTTTAACTTTTTTCCCTTCAATTTGGAACAAAGTCCAAAGTTCCATAACGCAGAATTTTCGTGCCATTCAATATTTCTGATTACTCATTTCTCATGCTGAAGTTCGATTTTCTCTCTTTTCAGACACGTGCAAAATTATTGCTCCTCTGACTTTTGGAACGGTGATCTCTGATCGAAAATTTGTTTCTGGAATTTTGCAAACATCACAAAACTTTTCAAGTGCAAAAGAGACAGGGTATCATATAGACCAAATTTCGTGCTCCATATCAACAGATTTGAAGTATTTCACTTACCTTTGATACCCTCGAACAAAGAATAATCTAATCTGCACCTAGGACGAAAACTAATTTTACATGCCAAACATTCTTTAGTGACGGTATTAAAAAAAGACCATGTATTCCTTACTTAAGTATCAAAGATGCACGTAAGGTTTAGAAAGGTAATGAACACTCAGTTTTAAAAAAATCTAAAAATATAAGGATATCCTTTATCATATTATAACAACCATTAGTCTTTCTTCCATAAATGAAAAACATAAAAGTCCTTTTTTAAACATGCTTTAAATAGTAGTATGAAATAGATGGTAACAAATTAACAAATTCTCAGGATCCTTAATTTAATCCGATGGTTGGCAGAATATAAATGAGGGAAACCTATGAACGATTGAAGGAGAAGAATCGTTAACATTGGACAACATGACGTACAAATTGATATAGGAACTGTGGACATTTAGGCAGGCAGCCAGATCGAGGAACTGACAGGAAGTCACTGGGTGAAGAAAAGATAGTTGGACAGGTTGGCCAACATGCAGACATGCACTCAAGCAGAAAGGTAAACAACCTTACGGGGAGACAGACGGAGAGTCAGACAGGTAGGCAGACAGACAGGGAGACAGAAACAAATCTCAACCACAACATCAACAAACATCCAAAGTCATAAACAAAATCAGACTGGAATATCGACGGATGGGCGAGTCATTAGACCAAAAAAGCAATAGTTTGTATCCCAAATTTATTTTTTAGGCTTTACAGACGAGAATTTGGACCGAATTCATTTTTCAGGCGTCACAGACGAGAATTTGGACCAAATTCATATTTTTTGCGTCACATACGATAATTCGGACAAAATACATTTTTTTGACGTCGCAAACGAGAATTTGGACCAAATTCATTTTTTAGACGTCACAGACAAGAAATTTGCACCAAAACCACGACTGACTTTCCGCACAAAACACGCTTCCCATCAGGAAAGTGCAAAACAAAAGCCTTTCCTCGGCGACCTGCCGCTGGGCATTAACGCAAGGATGCACGAAGCGCGCGCGCGCGAGCGCACGGACGCATGCACGCACGCGGCGGTGGCGCCGACGCGACGTCGCCAGGTCGAACAGGTGAGCGCGTTATCAAGGGCGATATCTCCGCCGCTCCCCGACGTCACCGGGCGGCGCCGCGTCACGCGACCCGACGCGTCGCGGCGCATCGGCCGACGCCGCCCCCGCACTCCCGCCAGATGGCAGCTCCGGTCGCGCAGCGCCGCCCGCCGGGTCGGTAAATTTAAAGGAAAACATTACTTCGATTATTTCTTTAATGATTATAAGAAACCTTGGTTTTTCCTGTTTAATATTTTTTTCGCAGAACACCATTGTTACTATTAATCGTATTAGAAACAACCATACGTCTCTCAACAGCAGTATAAAATAGACTTCAAATTGTTACTGATGTAATGAAGGCTTGTTTCTTTCGTTCAAGTGAACCCAGCTTGCAAACTTTAGGTTGGGACTGTTCTTTTCCAGTAAATATGTCTTTATTTATCCCGAAATCGGCCGAACCGGCGATGATGCTTACAACGGCTACATTACAATTTATGAGCGAAGAAATCGAATAGGATACTGAGGAATTCTGTGGGGAACATTTGTTGCATCTTGTAAATAAATTTTAAGCAGTACCATTAAAATGCTAAAAATGAAAATAAATTGCTGTATCATTAAAATGATACAGCAATAAAGTCATCGTTGAATGCTTTTCAATTGCTAGGGGGGAGTAAAAGCTGACTCTTTAGTCGAAATAAAATGAATCTAAGAAAAAAATTGCATGTTTCGTTCATTTCGATCAAACGTAAAAATAGGCCTTTTCCTTTTGTCATAACTCAATTACTGTCTCTACGAAAATCATTATTCTAAAGTAAAAGTAAAAACAGTAACACTTCAGTAAAAACCGACCCTAGTCAAACATTTTATATATTTTATGAACTTGCGGTTCTCTTCGGTGGAGAGAGTAAGTCACGCCTTTTTGTGAAGAACTAGTTTAACATTACTATGCTTCTCTGAATGCACAACTGTTCTCTACATCGACAGATAATGAAATAAGTTTTCTGCGTAATCGTGAGCAAGTCTGCCTGTAAGAGAACCCCAGAATTTCCATGAAGCGATTACGTATGACGACGGTTGAATTGTTTTGTTTAACAGGCGATAAGTGTTGAAAGACTATGCTATCTCTTAGGGTTAGGAAAGGTAGTAACATATGGGAAGGAAGTAACATATGTAACGTCTTAATCGACCCTCATAAGTACTCGTTGACCTCCCGACGATCTCTTCTTATGAGAAATGATAGTCTATCTTACCATCACAAAATTACAATTTCATTACAAGACCTCCGTCGTACAGTTTTACGACTTGCAGTTTTACAACAACTTTTTTACACACTCAAAAGTTATCACTGCTGATGTCCCTGGCAAATCATGCATACATTTGCAACAAAAAGATTTCTAGGACTTGGAAGCTCTGGATGTAGCCTTCACGAAGCGTTCTGATTGTTTATACAGAATCTTCTAACATGATTCCCTGTTGCTAGGTGGAGACAAATAAGTTACACATAGGAACCCGTCCTTGACATCCCGCCCCATTGGCATGAGACTTAAGAGAGCGATTTAACTTCCATTTCATTAGCCGTGAACAATGTATTCAATACGTACGTGTAATCGATTATCGATAAGTATCAGTAAACGATTCGATCGTTTACGTAATGAATATTTTAAAATGTAATTATACGCTGTTTCAAGTTCACCTACTTAAATAATGTAAAAAGTTTCAAAAACCATCTCTTATTAACAGAAATGAGATTATACACAAGAGAAATATCAATTACGCATTAATCGCGAAGTCATTATAAGAAGTGTTAATATACTTTAATATAATACTTTAATAATAACTCGTCCACGAATATGTTTAATGAAACCTTAACTCCGCTGCCATGGTAGGAATCAAGCAGAGACAAAGCAAAATATACATCAGAAATCTCAATTGCTTGGTAAGGGCAGATCATTCCACCCCACAGGGATACGGAAAACTACAGTTTAAAAGAAATATTAGATTTCATTAGAGTTCCTCTTCGAATATGTCTAATGAAACGTTCATTCTCACCGCAGATAAAACCCAAGCAGAGGGAACCCAGAATCTGTATTGGGAATCCTGATTGTCTGAAGAGACAGATCATTCCTGAAGGGAGAAGTTTATAATTACTGGTAGTCCCTCTAGGAAAATAGTAGTTACTGAAAAGTACATTTTGCCATTTTGCCAAAATTTGGAATTTTTACAAGTTTCGAAAATTCATTTTTCATATTATACCTGCAGCATTCTCTTAAACGTCCTTCACACTTTCCAACAACAAAATTTAATCAAATTTGAAGGATCTATTTTTTTAAAAATTGAAAATGTCCTAGGAGCTTCATGTAAAGTACCTCCAAAAAATTAGAACATCAATTTCAAATTTAAGGATCCGCGATATCAGTCAGATGGATTGGAGAATATCCATGTTGCAGAAAATCGGCTGAACGGTTTAGCCGCTTGTGATGTTCCCAGACGGACAGACAGACGGAAAATTCGCCGTTTTTTCGCGCAGCATTACGTATCTTTTTCTCTCCTGCGTAAGCGGTAGCGAGAAAGTAAAAAGCTGGCATTATTTTTTTCCCTTCACCTAAAATGACACAATATATGTAGCCGACAGCAACAATACTCTCACCGGTAGCGGTACCTCAGTGCATCAACTGATGTCCCTGCAACGCCTCTGACCGAGAGGTCCAAGGTTCGAGCCCTGGCGGCGGCAGGATTCGGGAGCCCTGACGGCGGCAGGATCGACAGCTTTCCAGCTAGGTCGAATTCAGTGGCTGTCTGGAGGAGAATTCTAGCGGCCGTCTGCTCTGATCGGTAGTTTTCCGTGATTTCTCCGATCAACACCAGGCGAATGCCGGAGCAGTACCCTAACAAACGGGCCACGGACCGCGCGCGATCTTTCCTTCCTCTTCGTTGTCCTATCCTATCATCTCCTCTTACACACACACTTACACTAACATGCATCACACTATCACACATTCCGGGAGACCGGTCGGGAGTTTAGAGCTTATCCCGGCTGGGGCGGGGCCCCGCTGGTGGGAGAGTCCTGGTTAGGGGGAAACCCCACTAGCCGACGGTAGGTCTGTGCCGGATCACGCCATCCAGCGGGGGAAGATCACCGCCATCTCCCGACAAAAAAAACATGCACTACACTAACGGGACAAATGACCGAAGCAGTTGACGCGTCCGGAAACACGAAAAAAATCAATCAATCAAACAACAATACCATTCCGTGAATGCACAATCTATATTAGAAATCCCAATAGAGTGGAAAGCGGGGGGTGGGGAGGGGGCAAGCAGGCCGTTCCGCGACAGGAGCGCGGGAGTTCACTTTCGCCGTCCCGCGCTGGCCGCGAGGAATCTCGTCTTCCTTGGGCCGCGATGTCTCAATGCGTCTCTCTTAACACCGTTTCCCCGCCGTGCTAAAGGACACTCCTCGGCGGCTTGCGTGCATTTTCGCCGCGGCCCCTCCGAGGCCGCGTGCGCGCCAGTGCCGCTCTCTCGACCGCAGCGCCCGCGCCCCCGCCCCCGCCCCCGCCACGCCCCCTCCCAACGACGCGCGAAGGCCATGCGGGTTGCATACGCCGCCGGCGGCGGTCAGAATGTCACGCGCTATCCTCAACCCCGGATTTATTTCCACGGCGCTCTTGACGTCTAGCGGTTTAAATACGGGTCTGGCTCACCCGCGAAGAGGATGCAAAGAGGAGATTTTTGCCAGGCAAGTGTGGTGGGGGTGAGGCACAGCGGAATTGGCTGAAGGACACTGGAGGAGTAAAGCGAGGATGACACAACATAGGGGTGTGATGGGGCGGGGTGGAGTAGGGAAGAGTGGACGTACGGAGCAGAATGCGGTGGGGAGGAGTGGGAGAGAGAGGAGTGGGAAAGCGGTACAGGGAGGAGAGGAGTGGCACAGGAGCAGTGGGGTGCATAAGAGTGGGACGGGTGGAGTGGGACGGGTGGAGTGGGACGGGTGGAGTGGGACGGGTGGAGTGGGACGGGGGGAGTGGGACGGGGGGAGTGGGACGGGGGGAGTGGGACGGGGGGAGTGGGACGGGGGGAGTGGGACGGGGGGAGTGGGATGGGTAAGGAGTAGAAGGGGAAAAGGCCGATGGGGAGGAAAGAGAAGGGGGAATTAGTAGGATGCGATTGATCAGAGCGAGGAAGGGCCTAGAAGAAGTGTGGTAGTAGGAGTGGTTGGAGCGGGGAAAAGTGGGCAGCAGAGAGGAGAAATGATGCGGTACTTGCGACTGCACATTTAAACGAGGAGCCAAAGACACAAACATTCTGTTTGCACTTCAGCGCGATTTACGTAGGAAAACTAGGGTTGTTCGCATTCGCTCAGAATTGAGTACTCTACATATTGTATCAGCACCCGCTTCTTCATTCACTTTTAATGTCGTGATGAATTGGTTTCATCCACCAGCGGCACGTGACAAAACCTAGGGTGCAACTAGTTCACATGGACGAAGCTTATGAATTATGCCAGTTTATGAATAATGCTAGCGTTGCGATGTCGCGTCATGTATACACACAATTAATCTGCTCTTTTAACAAAAGGAATTAGTGGAGTTCTACTTCGTGTACGTTAGGCACAATAGTTCAGGACTCTAACAGGACATTTTGGCCTGACCGTAAGTGCGAATGAACAGTAAAGAGAAGATGTGCGACAAATCACGAACTACTTCAGAACTGCTGAAAACTAATAAGTTGGCTTTGCTGAGAAAGATTCGATCCAGACACTTCAAGGCTGTAACAAATTAACTACAACTATAATATATTTCAAATTACTAGATCTTGGACTCCTATGAAAGTGAATTATTTAGGTACCTGAATAATTTACAAAAATAGCTATCTAAAAAGAAGTCTCTTCAATGAAAACTTTCTAGGTATAAATTTAGAATTATAAAGATACAACTATACCAGTATGATAAATAAGTTCACACTGTATACTAATCCTGTGATCGTAGTAGCTCCGCGAAAGGAATATCACTCTTAGAAAGATCATATAGCTTAAGGTAATATTAATTCCAGAATTTTTAAAAAAAATCTAGCCTTTGCGTTGGAACGGGGTAACACAGTTCCTGGCGAGATTGGTGGGCCTAGCAGGGCCGAGAAGGGCGGAAAAGCGATGGGCGGAACGGGTCAGACAGTATGGTATGGGGAGGGAGCTTGTCAAGTGCTGGGTAGGGGAGGGAGGGAGCTGGGAGTGTAGTGTAGAGGAAAGGGCAGGACGGGACGAGGCACAGCATGGTAGGGCGGGGCGGGGCGGGGCGGGGCGGGGCGGGGCGGGGCGGGGCGGGGCGGGGCGGGGCGGGGCGGGGCGGGGCGGGGCGGGGCGGGGCGGGGCGGGGCGCGGGGCAGGGTGGGGGCGGGGCGGGGTGGGGCAGGTCAGGGCAGTTCAGGGCAGTTCAGGAGGTGGTTCAGGGCAGGTCAGGGGGCAGGGCAGGGCAGGGGCAGGTCGGGCGGGGGCGGGGCGGGGGCAGGGCGGGGAGGATGCCTGGCGTGGCGAGACGGGGAGCGCCGCGTCGAGTCGGGCGCGAGGCCGAGCGGCGCGTCGCGGCGTGGGCGGCGTCGTCCCGTGTGAACGGGCGCGAGTGCGAGAGGCGCGTGCGCCGCTGACCGCGTGGCCTTGACACGCCGCCGGCTCCCACGGCCACGCCGCCCCCTCCCCGCCGCCCGCGTCCCCCCACCCCACTCGCACGCCTAGCGGTGCCACGCAGCGCCCCGCCCCCTCGCCCCGCACGCGCGCGCCCATTCAGAGGAGGCGCTGCGCCGCGACGCCGCCGACGCAGTGCCAGCGGTCCACGCTGGGGAGCAGTGGCCACGGCGTCACGACGCTCGCTCTGAAGACTGCTCTGCGCGATTTTTTCTTCAGACTTGTGTCGTCCTAATAATTTGAGTTAGAGGCAGGTTCGAATTAGAGCGAGTTTTGATTTAGAGAGAGGTACTACTTAGAGAGAGGCTTGAGTTAGAAAGAGGCTTGAGTTAGAGAGAGGCTTGAGTTAGAGAGAGGTTCCACTTACAGAGAGGTTCCATTTACAGAGAGGTTCCACTTACAGAGAGGTTCCACTTACAGAGAGGTTCCACTTACAGAGAGGTTCCACTTACAGAGAGGTTCCACTTACAGAGAGGTTCCACTTACAGAGAGGTTCCACTTACAGAGATGTTCCACTTACAGAGAGGTTCCACTTACAAAGAGGTTCCACTTACAGAGAGGTTCCACTTACAGAGAGGTTCCACTTACAGAGAGGTTCCACTTACAGAGGGGTTCCACTTACAGAGAGGTTCCACTTACAGAGAGGTTCCACTTACAGAGAGGTTCCACTTACAGAGAGGTTCCACTTACAGAGAGGTTCCACTTACAGAGAGGTTCCACTTACAGAGAGGTTCGACTTACAGAGAGGTTCGACTTAGAGGTTCGACGTAAATAGAGATTTGAGTTAGAGAAAGGTTCGATTAAAGATAAATTTGCATTAGAAGTTCGATTTAAAGAGAATTACAAACAAGTTGGAGTCAAATGCCAGTGGCTACATTGTCACGACTTGAAGTAACGTTTTTTGTCATCCGATTTGTATGATCGTTGGAAGTTCGCGACGTAGTATGACGCACTATGGCTACGCCTTCCACTATTAACAAACGGTACCGTCCTCCGCCAAACGGGGAATATGCGAAGTTTGAACTCTCGGCAGTCGTTCTGCCGGGAGGCCTGTTTCGCATTCCAAGTTTTCCATTTTCATTCACCTCATCATTCTCGCTATCATGTAGTCCAGAGGTATATCTGTAGGATATTTCAGAATGAATATTACACAGATTCAAGGGATTTTTTTCTAATGAACTTGTAGTGTGAAATTTCATACAATATAAATGAGTTACGTACGTGGCATATTCGTCTGATTGTCAGACAACGACATATGCACAGGTGTGCGGCAGGTCACATTCTACGTTCGATTCCTGTAAAAGAATCGATTCTGGAATCGAAAAGTTGGAATCTCTTCTAAAATCGAGCAATTACTAGCGGAATCGAGCAATTACTATTGAATAAAACAATCATGTGTTAACTAAATTTTAATAACAATAAGTAATAAACCACCTAGTCGAAAAAAATAGTATACATGAAGGAGTACAATTGACATAAAGTAATAGAATATACCAATGAAATAATATACTAATAGAACATAAATTAAAAATGTAATAGATTATAATATAAATAATAGTATGCACTAATCAACGAAGTTGTAACGCATTCAAAGAAGCAAAACTTTACACCATGCGATCCAGACAGGAAATGTGTGTGTATGTGTGTATGTGTGTATGTATGTATATATGTATGTATCTAAGTATGTGTGCACGTGTGTGTGCGTGTGTGGATTGAGATGTTAAAAATTCATTGAAACCCGAGGTTTGGACGAAGCAGAAGGTGCAGTCATGGTGGGAGATAGAAAACACACACAACATGAACTTCATTAAATTAATAATAAAAGTAATAACAACATTAATAGTAAATGCGAACGACTATAACCGTAAAAAATACAATAAAAGCGCACGAATATGCATTTTTTAAAAGAAATCTTAGATATTCATTTGATTCGATTCCGACCTTTTGGAATAGATTACAGCAAGAATCGGAAGCAAAGGAATCGAAAACCGACTCCATAGGAATTGAAAGAAAAAAATCGATTCCTGAATCAAATCGGAAGAAGCGGAATGACCCCAGTTCTACGTTGTCAAGGATATTTCTTGTAGCACGTGGTTGCCTGAGGGAAATGTCATTTGTAACTCCGTTGCATGAAATTTCCCACTACCCGTTCATAGGCAAAATGTCATTATTATTGACCTCTCCGCATGCCTGAGAAGTTTAAAAGATTTTTCTGAGACTTTCTGTGTCTTTGGCAGCAAAGTAAACGAGTTTTCTCAAGATAATACTTGCAAAATGATTTTTTTTCTTCGATGTGGCACTTTCCTTCTGCATCGACAGCACATCAACCAAAACATAACGTGGAAACGGAAAGCTGATTGTTTTGAATGAATAAAATGAGGTTTGACCAACTGGGAAAAGCTCTGACGAGTTGGAACTTTGTGTACAAGCAAGACCATCGAAGTTTCCAGAGCGTACTAGAATGACGACACAAAGTTACGTAGAAAGCCAGCCTTTTACTCAAAGGGGAAAGGAGAATATTTGTAGCCAACAGTTTACTGGGCCACACACTTAAACGTTCTATCGCTTTCAAAATAGTGTAATTGTATTACGAGCGTGAATTTGATATATGAATAATATATAATGGTTGATTAACTTTATAATAACTTACTCACACCTCATCCATTTAGTGTAGTATTTAAAAAGTGAAAAATACTATACATTATTTCACTTGATCTGGTATTTACGAAAAATGACACGTCCAGCAAATAAAGTGCACATAGGTTCCCTAAAGCCAATATATTGCTTAACTGTGTACAAGACTGGTCTTAAAAAGTTCTTATAAAGAATAAAATTGTGTAACTCGGAGAAGTTCCCTGTAGTTCTCAATTACATTCTCGTACATTTCCAAGATCTACAAATATTGTCGCAATTTCTTCCATATAAAGAGTTAATACACACAAAATACGATTAAGATAATTTCACTGCCTAAAAGAAACGCACCTTCCTGTCGAAGCTCCTTGTTCAGGTGATTTTGGATTACTTCTACATATGAGCTACAGAGTACGCAAGCGCAGTTTAAACAGAGGAGGAGGATTGAAATCTTTTAGTGCAGCGTTGCATTATTCTTGCACGCAACTTCTAACATACACAAACCCTACGGCATATAACCTACGAACATTTACATAGAGAACTAAATTTAAAACCAATAAAAATATCACATTACCTACATATCTTGCAATTTCTTCCCTTTTTATACCATCTAATCATTTCATAGACACCTAATAATATCTTTCTTATTACACCAGAATCAAGAATAGACACACTGTATGTTTTCTACCAAATATTTACAACTCGCAATAATATCTTCATGAGGTTTACGAGTCGCATCGCACAAACTAAACTAAACTAAAATATAATTAATTTAAATTATCATAGTATTTTATTAAAATCAAGAAACGCTAATGTAAAGTCGATTGAACTGAGCGATGTGTATTCCATCATGAAAAACCGAAGGAAGAAAATGTCCAAACAATTTGCTCGACGTCCTAATCTGGTGAGCAGAGGCGTTGCAGATGATAGGAAGGGAACCGGACCGCACAGGTAGATATCAATGTAGATCTGGTTAGAAATCATACATCGATCATTTGTTTTCAGGAAGATTTTCTAGTAGGCAAGCTTGTTTACTCTTTCTTTGCCTATACGTTATTTTAATCCTAAACATAACATAACGATAAAACTACTTAATATATTAATAGATAAGCAAGCCCTCTGGTGCAGGGAAACGTGAATATAAAACCAACAAAGAGATGCTGCAATAAAAAAATTTACCATGGTATAACGTAAGAAAAATCAACACTTGGTTCAGGTTTCTGAATTGGAAAAGAAAAGAAAAGAATAAACTCTATTTACTATTACTCTTTATCATTTAGCATCATAGTTTATCAATTCGAGAGACAACAACTTCATATGAGAGGAACATCAAACGACCTGGTACTTCTATATCAATGCTGTATATCTCGGTTAATCCATGCGGAAGTTGTAGTGAATAATAAGTGTTGGCGGGTTTTCTGAGAATTGTCCTGTCTCTACTCAAACAACGTATAATCTGCGTTAATTCAGTATAATTTTTATTCATGTATTTAAATGCTTTTATAAATATCGAGTATGCAGCCTGTGAACATTTTGAACTTCAGACTGCACATGGTTTGAAATGTCATTTAATAAAGGCCAGAAAACACATACTGACTAGCAGCATTAGCCTTCAAAGTGCTTTCATTTGCTTACCAGATTTTGTCTGAGCACGTCATCACACACAACTCCTAACAATAGCAATTACGGAAACCTGCAAATCACTCGTTCTGCACGGTAGTTTTACTGCACATCAGGTGAAAATTCAACACAGCAAAAAAAATAATTTGCAGGTTAATTTTTTAGGATAAGTGATTTTATAATCGTGTGTGATAATATGTTAAATATATTGGCAAGATAAAAATAAGAACATAAATTTACCATTATTTTCCCGTATTACCTGAAATCGAGAATTTTTAATTATTAATTTTAATTTTTATGACCAATTTTCATCGTCACACATAGAACAAGCGTAATGAAACAAGCATTAAAATGTTGAAAAAAAATTACTAATGTCTAAACAATCCTGGCACCAACTCAACTTTTAATATATCCTAAAATTCCCTAAAATACCTTGTTCTTTTTCTTCGATTTATTGACTTTTTTTCTATACAAGAGAGTGACATTTTGAAACTGCCCATTCCAATCTCACTCGTCAACATTTCCACTGTGCATAATTTTTCTCCGGCCGTCTCCCATTGCACATTTACGGTCGCGTAGCACGTCCCAGCGCCACCGCGCGTAATCCGACCTCGTGCACCGAGCCCCCGCCTGGGCGCGTGGGCGGAGGGGCCGGCGGGGGCGGCGGCGGAGGCCCAGGGGCGCGGGCGCGGCGCGGCGCGGCGCCGCCCTGTTTGGCGCGCCAAGGCCGGCGGCGGGCACGGCCCCTCGGCAGGGCGGCGCGGTGAGGCTGGCTCGCGGAAAGCGGCAAGTGAAGTGGCCAGGTCGTATGAATTAACATGAAGCCGCGGGGACGACAGCCAGCCCGAGCCGCCGCCGCCACCGCCGCCGCCGCCACGCGCACTTATATGGCGGCGGCGGCCGGCGCGCGCCTTACTTGGAGGCCGCACCTCCGCCGCCGCCGCCGCCGCCGCCGCGCCCGCGCCCGCGCCCGCGCACGCCCCCGCAGTCTCGTGGAGCCGACGCCGCCTCCTCCATCTCCTGGTCCTCCTCTTCCTGCTCCCTCTCTTCTTCCTCTTCCTGTTCCCCCTCTTCCTCCACCTCCTCCTCCTCCCTTCTTCCTGGTCCTCCTCCCCTCTTCCTCCATCTCCTCTTCCTCTTCTTCCTGTTCCTGCTGCTTCGCCCTCTCTTCCCCATTCATTCTCCTCCCCCTCTTCCTCCCTCTCTTCGACCTCCTCCTCCTCCCCCTCTTCCTCCCTCTCTTCGTCGTCCTCCTCCTCCCCATATTCCTCCTCCTCTTCCTCCTTTTCCTCATCCTCCTTCTCCTCCTCGTCCTCCTCCTTCTCCTCATCCTCCTCCTCCTCCTCCCCCTCTTCCCTCCCTCCTCCCTCGCCTTCTTCCTGCTCCTGCTCCTCCGCCTTCTCCTTCTCCTCGTCCTCCTTCTCCTCCTCGTCCTCCTTCTCCTCCTCATCCTCCTCCTCCTCCCCCTCTTCCTCCTCCTCGCCTTCTTCCTGCTCCTGCTCCTCCGCCTTCTCCTCCTCATCCTCGTCCTCCTTCTCCTCGTCCTCCTTCTCTTCGTCCTCCTCCCCCCTCTTCCTCCTCCTCCTCCTCGTCTTCTTCCTGCTCCTGCTCCTCCGCCTTCTCATTCTCATCCTCGTCCTCCTTCTCCTTGTCCTCCTTCCCCTCCTCCTCTTGCTGCTGCTCCTCCTCCACCCGCTGCTCCTCGCCCTGTTGGCGACGCGGACGCGCCCAGGAAATGCCGTTCTGCCCTTTGGCTCGTCACGGCCGCCTCGTCGCGACGCGCCGCCGTCACGGCCCCAGTGCTGCGCCGATTGCGCACACGGGAAGGCAGCGGCGCTCGCGGACCCGCTCTGCACTCGTTGCCGGGTGGGGGCGGTGGTGGAGATGCAAGTTGAAACAGCTCAAGGGATGTTACGTATTACAAACATTCCAATTCCCGCAGAAATTTGAAAAAAACTGAACATTGTGTGTGTTTTTAGTTATTCAAATTATTGGAATCCGGATGCTAGCCCTTGAAATAATACATTTCAATAATCTACTTAACAGGCTAAAACTTACAGGGTAGATTAAATATTTTAAAAAACTATTAATATTTCAATTGTAGAAAAATATTGTTACAGATAGGATGATTTTTAAATATTTCTAATTTAAAAATTAAAGTAATTTCTTCTTAATTTAAACCTTTTTGCTTGTATATTTCTGTGCAAGCCTGTCTATTAAAATTACAATGTACACTAAAGTAATTACAATGAGAAATAGTATATTGAATTTCTTTCCTAATATTCCGAATTTCGTAACCTACTCTGCTTTACTCGGAATAGTCCTTTGTTGTTAAAAAAATAGTTAATCGGGATACCTTCAATAGATTATTGCGTATTTTTATAAATTCTTATTTCATCATACACTATTTTTGCCATTTTTATACTCTATACTTTACGTCGATATATATATATATATATATATATATATATATATATATATATATATATATATATATATATATTATACACACTTTATTATATGCATTCTTAAAGTCAAAGAAGTGAACGTAAACTAAGCTTGAATCGAGTCCACTAAACATGAATGAGTTCAAGAAAACTGCAACTATTCTATTTTTCAGTTTTTCTATAGTGACCGATGACACTAGGTCATTTTTGCACCTCCTGCCTTATACAATTAATCTTTCTAACAGTGGTAAGCACATTTCTCAGGCAACGAGCCCCGTTGCCCGAGCGACGTTCGCGAATTAATGAAAAATATGCATGTTATAAAGCAGTTGTACCCATCACCTAATGTCATCGGCCACTAGAAAAATCGAAGTACAGGAAGGACGGATTTCGCCTCAAAATATCGCACGTTCCCCGCCTCGCGCCACGAATAGCGCCACGCTCCGCAAGAAGCGAGATTTCCCAAGCGCGTGACTTTCTCTCTCACGATCACGTAACGCACATGAAACGTTACCCGCTACCCGCGCTCTCCGCTACTGGGAAACAGGGCGGCCGTCGACGTGGAGACCTCTCCGCTACACAATGACTGGGATTAGAGAGATTTACTTGAAGTTTGATTTGATTTATTTGGTCAAAAAACAGGAAAAACTGTACATGACGTATGGGGGAGAAGAATGTTTACGGACATTTTCTTGAGTACCAGAACCCCATCCCAACATTTTCATGATAAATAGTTGAAAGTTAAAACAACAACAACAACAACAACAACAACAACAACAACAACAATAATAATAATAATAATAATAATAATAATAATAATAATAATAATAATATTTAGAAAATTGGGAGATTATCAACAATTGAAACTACACATATTCGTTTCCGCGTTATAGAAAAACTATTTGCAATGATAAACTAAATGCAGATTTGATTTTTCTGCATTGCTCACAATAAAGTAACTCACCCTCAGCTCTACTGCTACCACTGCAAGCAAAAGGACACCTTAACAAAACGTGCGCATTGTGACAAAACTACATATATGGCCAGAAGCAAGTTCAGTTTGAGTTTAGTACAATGAAGTGTTAACAATACGAATAAAGCAAATTTTAATAAATCTGAAAATACGTACGTCAACACAGGGCATTGTACATAAATTATACTTTAATACTTAACATTTAAAATACCTGATGACTCCACTTCGCTTCATTTCACATCTCTTAAGATGTTATCATTTTAAGTATAATTTGGAGGTGAATGAAATTCATGCAGCAAAATTTCTCAATGTGAGTATAAAAATTCACAATCGCTGCACGCTCTTGTTATAAAAATTGAAAATGAATATAGGTGTGAACTATTTATGAATGCCACCATCCTAATTTAAGATAATAGTGTTCACAGGAGATTCTTCGGGTTGAATTGAAACTAGCCAAGTTTTTCAATGTTCTGGAAATATATTTTCCCATCATTAGTGACAAAACAAAAATTTGACTACAAAAAATAATATATTATAATTGTTTGTAGTTTTTATAAAAAATTGATGTTCTAAAAGTTGTACATTCTCAAAAGGATGGTCAATCAGGATTGTTTTAATTTAAAATGACCAAGCTCTTGTAAATACATCAAGGGAACACGTATTCGTGAAATACCACACAATCCTAATGAATTTTCATTTTATTCTCATACGCCATTTTACTTCACACGTTTCTCTCGTTTGATCGTCGAGCCCTTTTGTTTTCTTAACAACGCATATTCCACTTCCTTCATTCATGCTCTGTATTTGAACGATCGAGGTCTTCGGGTGGACTGACTTGCGGTCGTAAAGAGCCAGGCGCACCTTTACTCTTCCTGGAAGACGCCAAATACGCTCTTGAGATTGCCTTTGAAGCCATTTGCATTCGCCGATGGCAGAACAAGTATTAATAAGCTGCGTCTAATAGATCGTAGGGAATATTCTTGATATCGGCTTGAGCGTCTCATCTCGCTGTTAAAGCGCCCAAGGTCGAGAAGCCGTGGTTCGAATCTCAAGACGGATTTATAGAGAGAGAGGGAACGTGTAGCAAACTGCGCATCAAGCAGGCGTGACTTACATGGAAATGGAAGGGAAACATTTGCCGTATGATCGCAGAAAACTCTAGAAGGGAATAAAATAAAAAATAAAGTCTGAATATGTAAAGAGCAACCGTAAATAAGTTTATCGTTTGTTCCGATTTCTCACAATAATCTTCAGTTTCAATCACGAAGAGGAATTTTACTTGTTACATTTCCTATCTTAATATGACCAAATGGTAACTTCACCGTACACTCTTGTACAGAGAGGACATATAATAAGAGGACATAATTAATATTGTGGAAATACGGTATTGATTGAGTCACGAAATAATTTTAAAATTTATTTCAGAAATGTATTGGTAGTAACCTTATTAACGGTATACCTCATTAATGAAGAATAAACATTATCGTATTTTACAACAGTCTAAAAATGAACTACTTTGATTATCTGTTTGGCATGTATGAAGAAACTCAATAGTCATTCACCATTTTTAGATATATCCGTAACAAGTTACAATTTTTTTGTAAAAAATAACTTATTATACATATCTCTAAAGTTAGGGAGTCAAAAATTCGATATATACTGCGTGTGAAGTTCAAAAAAATCTTTTACAAACAGATACTGACCAACAGAATAGAAATGGATCTCTGAAACAGGATTACTGGAAAACTTTGGAAACCAAGATGGAGATAAGCTTGAAATGATATTAAACACGATTTCGATGAATTTAAAATTATCAATTCTATGTAGTATTCATGGAATTAGAGATCTACTTATGATTCCCTTTCAAAGGAGAAATTTTTACCTAATCGTGGGTACACTACAGAAAATTCGGCCTCAAAGTCGTTCAGTATATACAAATACCTTGATTACAGCGTATGCGAACATACACCGATGGTGAGTGTTAAGAACCATAGTAGTGATGTAGTTCGATGGAAAATTAATATTAACATTCCTATAAATTTATTTCAGATAATCACTTAACAAGTTATCATTAAAATCACAATTCTTAAGCGTCCCATATACGAGGAGAATTCGAATAATATTACGATTTCCTTCAAAATAATGAATATAATAATTATTTTTTAACACGCCAGTACAAAAATCGGTTACTCGTGCTTGTTTTCCGTGTACGAAACAGCTATTTTTTTCATTCTAACCAAAGCTATGGGAAACTCGTGCACAGCACGTTAAAAATAGTTTTAGCAAAGGTGATTCGCGCACTCTTTTTGTCATCCGAGCGTTCGCGCGGGGTACAAACTCGACTCGTGAGCGAAATCAAGGGTTTCGCACTTTTTTCGTACTATAGTATATTAATGTGAGACATAACATGAAATATTCCACAACTAGTCCCGATATTTCAGACCGCGACGGTATCGTCAGCGAGTTAGAAACTCTGTAGAAATAGATTCGCGAATGCACACACCTCCCAGCCTCTTAGGTCCTGCAAAGTTTGGTAGATGAGTTGAAGAACCAGTGGGTGGTGATGCGACATCCATGTCGATATATTGAGTGCGATGTTTTTTGAACATCGAAGTATTGTGATGGATGTTTTTACGATTTTTATGTTTCTTATTCATTGAGGAAAAATTCATAATCACAATTTTGTTAAAATATGAAATAACAACTAACTTTCTATTATCGTAGTACAACTTTCATCGAACACACTAACCCTCATCCGAGATGATCCAGATGTCATTATATTTCCTTCGTCTTTCATCCTATTTTGTACATGAAGAGGCGGTTATTACTTTATTTTGAGTTAAATTTTAATTATAAATATTATTAACATACACGGACACTGTCAAATTAAATTTTGTACAAAACTAATTTAATGTTCGAGACTACTAAACCAGCTTTAGAGCATCTATGTTTAAAAACGTGGGTGGATTTTCTTCGATGTATTATAAACATCGATGCTTTTTGGTCGATATTAATGTTGATAGTTTTTGGTCGACTTATTATTTTTATTTTTATTTTTATTATTATCATTATTATTATTATTATCATTATTATTATTATCATTATCATTATTATCATTATTATCATTATTATCATTATCATTATCATTATCATTATCATTATCATTATCATTATCATTATCATTATTATTATCATTATTATTATCATTATTATTATTATTATTATTATTATTATTATTATTATTATTATTATTATTATTATTATGATGGACGGCTTTTGTTCGATGTATTATTAATATCCATGTTTTAATTTTGAACATATTGTCCATGTCGCATCACTTATTATTATGATGGACGGCTTTTGTTCGATGTATTATTAATATCCATGTTTTAATTTTGAACATATTGTCCATGTCGCATCACTACGTGGAAGTAGTTACGCAAAAGCACTGTTCCCCGCTGCCCCACCCCAATCTCCGCTCCCCACTGCTCTCGCCGTTACTGTAGCTTCTGCCCGTCTCGCGAGCTCAGCGTGCGGGGCGGCACCGGCCGATTGAACGGTTCCTTGTCCAAGTGGCATGGCGGGCGGGCGGGCGGACGCGCGCATGGGAGCGCAGGCGCGATGCGCCGCCGCCTCCGCCGCCGCCTCCGCCGCCGCCTCCGCCGCCGCCTCCGCCGCCGCCTCCGCCGCCGCCTCCGCCGCCGCCGCCGCCTCCGCCGCCGCCTCCGCCGCCGCCTCCGCCGCCGCCTCCGCCGCCGCCTCCGCCGCCGCCGCCTCCGCCACCGGTTCCGCCACCGGTTCCGCCTCCGCCGCCGCCTCCGCCGCCACCTTCGCCGCCGCCGCCGCCTCCGCCTCCGCCTCCGCCGCCTCCGCCGACTCCGCCGCCTCCGCCGCCTCCGCCGCCGCCTCCACCGCCGCCGCCGCCGCCGCCGCTTCCTCCTCCTCCGCCGCCTCCGTGACAGCCGCCTCCGCCACCGCCACCTCCGCCGCCTCCGTCACCGCTGCCACCGCCACCACCATCACCGCCTCCGCCTCCTCCGCCGCCTGCACCGGTGCTAATAACGGCGCCCGCAGCGGCCGCGAGCGCGCGCTCTATTGTAATGGGGTCGCCCCGCGAGCAACGCAAGCGCTGGAACATTGCGTCTTCCGGCTTCGCTTCTGAAAGCGCCCGCTCGCTCGCTCGCTCGCTCGCTGGCGATCCCGCCGCCTCGCGTGCCTCGCCGCTTTTTCAGGGGTTTGTTTCTCTCGATGGTCTCGCGGCGCAGCGCACTGGCTTTCTACGGAGGCGGTTTTGTCCTTTGCTACGATCTAGAAAAAGCATCCCGCAATCGGTTCTCTGTTCGATTTTATAACCTGTTGACGAGAATGCTTTCGTTTTACTTTATGTGTGCACCGAATTTTATTCGTTCTTTAGTGTCCATACATATTATTTCCTTGTGATAATAATAATAATAATAATAATAATAATAATAATAATAATAATAATAATAATAATAATAATAATAATAATAATAATAATAATAATAATAATAATAATTTCCCAGCGCTACTTATCCAGCCTTCAGGCGGTTACCCTTTCCTCCCGATGGGACGCATATTCGACCATAACCTAGACACTAACACACTTTGCGGGCTTCTCTAAACTAGGTCAGCGGAACGTGAGGCCCTCTTCAACAACACTGAATTAAGACAAATCTCATGTATGTAGAGACAAAGGAGAAACAACAATGCCTAAGGCGAAACTCGAACCTGTGACCCTTTGGACTGATGCACTGAGTCGGTACATGCTCTTAGTCACCTCGGCCATCCAGGTCGGTCGCTTATTATTAATGCCATTCTCATTTCCTTATAGCAGGCGAGAGAGGTCTATGTCTCTATCGCTTCCCGTTGCACTGTGCAGATCACAATGTTGTTTTGCGATGGCCCTCTACTATGCGAAACGTGTTTGGGTTCTTACTAGGAGATACTGCCGATGAGAAGGGAATGATTAAAATGGAATACGCTGAAAAGAGAAGACAATCGCCTCACAATCATTTACGGAAAGCATCCATATCTTACACGAGACTCGAAGCTTCAATGTTTGAGTCCTTGCACTTGAATGACGCTCCATGTGTCTGGGCAACAAAGGTCACCTCTGCCATATGTATTCTTAATTCAATGTTTGTCATTCAGTATAAACCTAATAATGAACTACTGCAAGGTAACAATAAGTTGAAGTGCTTCGGTCTGGATAGCCTTATGCCATATCGAGTTCATTATGTGAAATACATTTTCAATTCAAATGTGATTCAAAGAAGGTTTCAATTTCACGAAGACTTCCCTGGCCACAGAGAAAAGAACAAACGTTTTCATAACACGTCATTTCTTACACCACCAACCCAATACCTTCATTACGTTAGTAGGATTATCAAAATGATGGAGAAAGTATTCAATAGGACCACCTGGAGTCGAGTTCATGTATTGTCTCGAATCAAAAATATCGGATGCACTATTAGAACAGGATATTAAAGACCAATATTCTATCAGTTCTAAAGGACTCAGATCCCTAGCGAATTCAAAATTCTTGCCGTATAGTAGTGTTATTTATTAGTTGCTGTATGTTTTGCATATAACAAAAACCGATCGTACAAGTCGACAAATAAGCCGAAAGTACGAAAATAAGGTTTAAAATTGACATTGTTAATTTTTTATTGTGGCCAATTGATTAACCCAATAAACTTGCTCTATATAGTGCGTTCATTTAGGTGGCTTTCAGTAATTTCATGTATTAACTTATAGTTTCCGACTTACTATATACTACAAGCTCCGAGTTTTGAAATGTTTCGTTAATAGTAAGTCTAGTCCAGATTTTTCACGCTGCTAGTCAGTTGTTTAACATAAAAGCTATCGCTATCCTATTAAACTGCTCAATGAATGCACGGAAACGATTCAAAGAAAATAAATTGTTGTACATTTTTGCCACAATACGTTAATCCAAACTGTGAATTAAACTGAAGATTAACCAGTTATCTATCATTCAGATAGAATATAATAAAAATTAATATTGAAAAAGTCAAAGCTGTCTGACAGTTTGAAAAAGATCAATCTTCAACAAAGCAATTTGAAGCCCTCTTCCTGTAGCTAAACATGCACTAAAGAGAAGTGGAAACACTCTAAGTTCTCTCTAAACACGTGTTCTCAAGAAAACGAAAAGGACCAATTTAATGAGATTTCATTCTGACCATATATAGATAAAAATAAATTTACTTAAACTGCAATTGGATGTAAACCGGTGGCAGTTAATTAAATAAGGTAATAAATGTCATGCAAATAAAATAAAAATAGTTATAATAATGCTATAATAATAATAATAATAATAATAATAATAATAATAATAATAATAATAATAATAATAATAATAATAATAGAATATTTATGTTTCATCAAATTTGTTGTGGGTCCTGATAAGTCAACTGACAACATCAGGTGCCCATAATTACATAAATAGCACAGTATATTTTTTTTAAAAACTTTTATAACATTGACATACTATAATTTTACAATAACATTGACACAATCAGTGCAAGATTTTTCTATGTCATTCTCAACACAAAATCTATTCTTAGATATTCTTTTACTCCTAATTGTAGCGACAATTACAATACTGGGTTGTACATTAATGTAATCTACCATGATTAGAGTAATGGTTAACCTCTAGAATATATTTTGTGCGTATTTGCAGAATAACAAAAGAAAAATAATAATTATGATAATAATGATAGTAATTATGATAATGATAATAATGATAATAATAATGATAGTAATAATAATAATAATAATAGTAATAATAATAATAATAGTAATAATAATAGTAATAATAATAATAATAATAATAATAATAATAATAATAATAATAATAATAATAATAATAATAATATACAAACAGATGTTTCTTAAAACATCAGTTGACCATCAAATTATCCATCATGGTCGTATAATTTGGAAGAATAGGTACGTTTAATACTTTCAACTCATAAGCATGCCGCCAGCTGACAGCGGTTCACATGTTCCCCTCTGGGTCTCCGAGTGTTCTCAGACCTTCGAATTATGCGGCGATGCCTTTGTCTCCTGGGAATTATCATAGGCGGGGAGTCATGTCCACGCGTGTCACCGCCGTCATTTCCTCCTCCGCCGCCGCCACCAACGTCTCAGACTCGTTCGACTGCCCCCGCCCCACCCCTTACGGTGTCGTCTCCACTCACGCCCCTTTCCGCACCGCCCCCCCCCGCGCACAGTGCGCAGAAACCGCATTCAATGGAGCCACTGTTTATGTGATGAATCCGAATGCACGAAACTGGAAGCTATATTTCCGATAAGAAATAGTTGAAGTCCGATTTAATCCGTTCGAGACACCAAAACATTGATCGAAATTACCCTGGAAGTAATATTTCCAATAAGAAATAGTGGAAGTCTGATTTAGTCTGTTCGAGACACCAAAACATTAATTGAAATTACCCTGGAAGTAATATTTCCAATAAGAAATAGTGGAAGTCTGATTTAATCTGTTCGAGACACCAAAACATTAATTGAAATTACCCTGGAAGTAATATTTCCAATAAGAAATAGTGGAAGTCTGATTTAATCTGTTCGAGACACCAAAACATTAATTGAAATTACCCTGGAAGTAATATTTCCAATAAGAAATAGTGGAAGTCTGATTTAATCTGTTCGAGACACCAAAACATTAATTGAAATTACCCTGGAAGTAATATTTCCAATAAGAAATAGTGGAAGTCTGATTTAATCTGTTCGAGACACCAAAACATTAATTGAAATTACCCTGGAAGTAATATTTCCAATAAGAAATAGTGGAAGTCTGATTTAATCTGTTCGAGACACCAAAACATTAATTGAAATTACCCTGGAAGTAATATTTCCAATAAGAAATAGTGGAAGTCTGATTTAATCTGTTCGAGACACCAAAACATTGATCGAAATTACCCTGGAAGCAATATTTCCAATAAGAAATAGTGGAAGTCCGATTTAATCTGTTCGAGACACCAAAACATTAATCGAAATTACCCTGGAAGCAATATTTCCAATAAGAAATAGTGAAAGTCCGATTAATTAACCCAAAACATACATAAAAATTACCCTTTACAACGTAAATTTTAGCAAGTAATTTCCTGTTGTTTTTTTTTATCAAAGGACTGGCACTTGTAACTTTCTTATGCTCCACGGAGGCTTTATCGGTCACATTCAACAACGTGCACAGTGGGCGAAAACCGCATCCTGTGGAACCTCGGTTTTCGTGATGAATGCTTGCGAAGATTCCAATGGAAACCGAATGCACGAAACTGGAAGCAATATTTCCAATAAGAAATACTGGAAGTCCGATTAATCTCTTCGAGATACCCGTAATATAATCATAAAAATTACCTTTTTACATCACATTCTGGCAAGTTTCTTTCCTGTTTTATCAAAAGGCTGGCACTCGGAACTTTCTTATGTTCCACGGTGGCTTTATCAGTCGCGTTGCAATGGAGTATTACTTAATTGTGAGAATGCTGGTGAGGTAGTGTTGGCGTACGTCGTCTTCGTCAACTTACTAGATTTATTCAGGGAGCCGACTTTCGACGGCTTTGCTTTCATCAGTCTATAAAGAATATTAATACATAATGCGATAATATAAATAATACAATATTAATAAACATATTGAAATTATCAAGTCAATTTTAATATGTACATAATAACTGACAAGTTCAATATGTTTATTAAGTGTATTATTTGTAGTATATTCATATTTTCTATTTATTTTGTATTTTATTTATATCTTTTATAGTTGATGATGACGCAAAGAAGATCGTCGAAAGCTGGCTCTGAATAATTTGACGTAAGTTGACGAAGATGACTTCAATTATTTCGTCATATTAGTAAATGAACGGAGATGATTTCGGAAATCAACGCGCGGAACGATGATCAGCAAACGAGAAACAAAAGCGCTCTTTAAATCACGGATTCATGGAGAGCTTTATAGTCAATTATGCAACATGGTTGGTCGAGATATACGTGCAGAAGAAGAAGGTTGGTACGGATAATAATTAACTGTATGGAAATCGAGCGGAGGTTTGAAAATTGGGACACAATTTTGACGAAAAAAGGACAACGTAACACGTATCGCACGTAAACTCAGGTTTCCCTGCAATCGATGTAATTTGTGAAGTCGGACGTAATGGAATGGAGGTGAGCGCTCCTGCTCACGAACCCCCACAATGGCGGGATCAAACCGGAGGCTGATCGGTCGATTTAAATCGGAGGAAAACCCTTAGCGCTTGATCCTACGTTTATGGTAAGTAAAATACCTCTATCTAAATGCTGGGTAAAATTAAATCATCTTACGATTATAAGCACATTCTCATATCCAAGAAAATTTTTAAATTTCATTTTCCAGTAATTTGTGAGCACAGTCTTGATTGCATGTATATTTTGCTATTGTATTTCAATACAGACAAGTATTTTTGGTTGAATTGTTTTCTCAAAAAACACATCCAATGACATGATAAAGAAACTGTTAAGTTGTAACTACTGAATGGTGCTGAACTGGGTTCAATTAAATTTTAACAAACAAATATTACACACAATGTAGACAGGGCATTCCATGTAAGCCAAACATTTGTTTCTTGTAATAGTAACATGAGTAAGTACTTAAAGTAAACAACCGTTAAAAATAGGGCTCATTTTACACAAATACTCCAATATCCATGTTTAAATATCAATATAGCTGAAGCTTGCATGTTTTTCAGTTGTCTGAAGTTCGATTTCGTTGTTATTCATGTTTCAATTTGGTATTCTTATATCGACCTTCAACTTAGTGTTTAAATTTTTTGTTTTACATAATTTGTCATTCTGAAGAATCTGGAATAACCAACAGGGAGTATTTGTTCCTAACGTAGTGAAGAATTTTACTATGAGAAGGAAAGCAGGAGTGAAAGAAGGATGAAGAGAGGGAAAGAGAACAATGCGTCGATAAAACGCTTATTTACACGCCCTTTGATTCCTTACATTTTGGAGCGGATCATTTTATTACATTGTGTTACAGTCAGAGCCACTCGTCGTTCAGGTCATCTGTTACTGTGAACTCGTTTCATTACATTCTGATCCGTTGCGCTTAGTTGTTAGATTACGTGTCTAATTACGTCAGTTCAAGTCACAATTCATTAAGTTAAATAACATAACTCCACATTCTTTCTCTCCGTCAGTCCGCGCTGCCCATATTAGTGGGACTGGCTCGTCGGCAAGGGCGTGTGCGTGCGTGCGAGTGTGCGTGCGTGTGCGTGCGCGTTCGAGGCACGTGCCGTCTGGGGCTTGGCATCCGCCGGAGCTATCCAAACAGGAGTCACAGAAGGAGGAGGAGGAAAGGAGACGATGACGACAACGATCAAGAATGTGATAACGATGAAGAAGCAGGAGGAGTAGGAGGAGGATGGGAGGAAGGGAAGAAGAAGGAGGAGGAGGAGGACAAGAAGAGGATGAGAGGAGAAAACGAGGAGAGGAGAAGGAGAAGAAGAATAGGACGGAGAAGGCAAGAAGGAGTAGGAGCAGAAGGAGGGAAGAGAAGAAGATGATAAAGGAAGGGCAGGCAGAGGAGAAGAAGAAGGCGAGGGAGCGGAGAAGAAGAAGATGAGAGAGAGGAGGCGGAGGAGAAGGAGTAGAAAGAGGAGAGGATGAGAGGCAGGGGAACGAGGAAGAGGAGCAGACGAAAAAGATCTTGTCCATCGGTGGCAGTGGAGCGGTGTCGAGCGAGCGAAAGAGCGAGCGAGCGAGCGAGGAGAAGAAGAATAGGACGGAGAAGGCAAGAAGGAGTAGGAGTAGAAGGAGGGGAAGAGAAGAAGATGATAAAGGGAGGGGAAGCGGAGGAGAAGAAGAAGGAGGAGGAGGAGGAGAGGGGGCGGAGGAGAAGGAGTAGAAAGAGGAGAGGATGAGAGGCAGGAGGGCGCGGAAGAGGAGCAGACGAAAAAAGAAGATCTTGTCCATCGGTGGCAGTGGAGCGGTGTCGAGCGAGCGAGCGAGGAGATGAAGAATAGGACGGAGAAGGCAAGAAGGAGTAGGAGTAGAAGGAGGGGAAGAGAAGAAGATGATAAAGGGAGGGGAGGCGGAGGAGAAGAAGAAGAAGAAGGAGGAGGAGGAGGAGGAGAGGGGGCGGAGGAGAAGGAGTAGAAAGAGGAGAGGATGAGAGGCAGGGGACGAGGAAGAGGAGCAGACGAGAAAAGAAGATCTTGTGCATGGGTGGCAGTGGAGCGGTGTCGAGCGAGCGCGCCGCGAGCGGGGCGCGGATCGGCGCGTAGCCTTGATGCGTAAAAAAGGAAGGCGAGGCCGCGGGCGGGCGGGCGGGCCAGGTGGGGCGGTCGCCCGCGGACGCCATGTGACCGTGCCGCACGCGTCGCCCGCGCCGAGACGCTTACACTGAAGACCTTTTCGCGGAAGACCACGCCAACAATCAATGACCGATCCATTCGTTTCTCAACGAATTCATTTCAAACAATGTTTTTTTTCCTGTACAATATTGAAAATACAGACATAAAAAAAGATATTCTTCATCTTCAGGACTTGAGGCGTTAATTGAACCAATTGTTAGTGGATTTTGCTTTTTATTACGCTTGCTAATTCCAAATACAATTTATACTTCACAAGGCTACGGATGGACTGCAACCCTTTTCAATAACTGCACATTAAAAATGCTAAATGCAAGAGTCAATTTAAAACTTAAAAATATATTATAACAGTAAAATATTATGGAACATAATCCTGATGTCCATTAAAACGTAAATACAATTAAATAAGAGGTGTATATTGAGAGTAGGAGAGGTGTGCGCAAACTATGAAAATTATTTGCATTTATTTCACGCACGTTGGCAAACTTGAGCTTGGGCTGTAGAACTTTTTTTTGTTAACTGGAGACAGCTCGCATGAAAATGTCCGACGCCACATTTCCAGAATAGTGTACTTCAAAACTTCTATTTAAAGAAATATTATTTACACGAATTATTCTTTGATTGAATTTCTATGCATGATCATGATAAAAAGGATCGGGTTCGCGTGATAAGAACGTGATATGAAAAAACTCGACGATCATGATAAAAAGGTGCCGCCGCTTTGATATTCGGTAATTGTCGGTTGTTCTCCTTGGACATGCACGGCCTTACTTTAAAATTTTCTATCAGAGAATTCATTTTAATATTCTAACATACTTTTCGTCATGATTTGTAAAATGTTCACCAAATTCTTCTTAAAGACATCGGAACAAACTAAGTGACTCGTAAAAATTATCCGTAACCTCTAACTGCACTCTAACTGACACTTTTCAAGCATATGGGATGGTGCTCCGTTCTATTTGACTGACAGTACGACATTTTTCGGGAAGAGGTGAGGAATACTGGCGATGTTCAACTGGTTTAGTCTAAAAAAATCTGACTGGCCTGCACCAACTGCAACAGCTTCTTAATGATTGCAAATGAAGCCCTACTCCATACAAACATCAGATGGGTGTCCTCGATGGCGGAGGTTCTTAGAGGATCGTTCGAGCCCCGGGCAATGCATGGATGTTTCACCATTTGATTGTAGAGTTTTTTAGCATTTGATATGAATAGGTACTCTTGAATCCTCAATATACGAGTATAACTGAGCACATTATTTTCGCAAATATTCTTACTTCACCTAATAAACATGACACGGTTTGAGACAAATATCAACACTGCAAATTTTCTCTATCTTAAGTTGACAAAACACTAACTTTTTTCTTAGAAATTGGTAGCAAGTCGGAATAATATTACAAAATTTGCATAACTTTTAACAGTGGATTGAACCCATGTACTGAAAGTTTTCAGCGGAAACACATTGTCTTAGAAAAAACACAATATTCTCTCCTAGTGAGAACAACTTCGTTCCTACCTCTCAAGTTCAGAGCCTGATATTTTTTTCTTTTTAGATCACACACTCATAATTTCGCAGACGTCGTTTTTCGAGACTATCTTAGTACGAAAATATCCCAGACTACCAATGTTCTCTCTGAGCTACGCGTTCATGCGCGCTTTGCTCTTACTCTGATCGCATCTGCGAGTGATTGCATTTCGCGATTTACAGTTCTGTTTGTTCGCGCAGTTCTAAGTGCGTGTCTCACAACTTCCGGTTCTTGTGACTTTATTCCGTAAGGGAAAAAGCTGAGCTTGCACTTTGTTAGAATCGATTCATATGGCTTTTTGCCAGCTCTCTATTATAGGAATATGTTGATCGCCGCATTAACCTCAAAAAGATCCTCGTATGTCCTAGACCGAGTTTGGCTGAGTGCTTCTGTAAGCTTTCATAGTTTCTTTGAGTCGCTGATTTACCTACCATAACTACTTTATAGGTGAGGCTGATTTCGAACCAAGAGATAAGAGTCGCCGGTCAGACTTTTGTGTCAGTCATATCTAATCTTATCTGATATTTTCAACGTTTCGCGGAAAGTTCGATTGGTTCTGGACTGGTACAAGCAATACCTCATCTTATCATTAATTTAGCTCTAATACAGCGCGTTCATGGTCACACTAAAAACAATAATGACAATGCAAACATAATCTTGTAAACGATAAACACGGTATGTTCTTTTCCACAAGCAATACTGTACAAATTATAAATTCATGAACATTTTTGTTTTTAAGCTGATCAAAAGTTTTAAATACAGTATATCCCTTGATATCAATGGAAATAAACGAATCACGCCCTCTCAGTTCGAAAACCAATATCCCCCCCGAGGAGTCGATGATCTCTTCTTCTTGGTCGTTGACGTGCATTTCTTTGTGTGTGGGATGGCGAGTATAATACGAGTGCAATAGTGGGTCCCTGAGCAAGGGTACTTCAGAAACAAAAAGTATTTCAGGTTGGGGGTCCATCTTCTGCTCGGACAACTCCCCCATCCCTCGCCCAAAAATATCGAAATAATATTTTTTGGTAAACCTAGTTTGAATTTTTTAAATGTATTATTTCAGGTGGGGAATCCTTTGGACATGATGTGATCAATACGTGGTAACTCTTTTGAATAAATTGAGCCAAGTTACAACAACAAAACTAGCAGTGCTACAGAATGTCACAGACTTTCTCGTACAAGTTGTTTTTTCTAATTTCTATGCCCTGGTCTAGTTTTTCGTTTTTGTCCCATCCTCTTAACAGCTACCATCTATCGCCGCCCAAAGTACATTTTTTAAAACTTTCCATTTCATTACTAAGGAGATGACTACAGTGGTGATTTTCTATTTCTTTCCACTGAATAGTTACAGGCCCAGATCATTAAGAGGTGTGAAAGATGCTTAGAGACTGCCGATTGAAAATGGGATCATGGTTTGGAATAACACACAGTTGTATTAGTATAAATGAAGGCTTTCCTCAATGGTATAAGGCATAAACCAAGAAACAAACTCACGTTTAAAACATGCACTGGCTTTCTTGAACATTGCCCCAATCACCTTCGCCGTCGAGGCCTATGCAGGGAAGAAAAATTCGTGTTGCACACGATCGGCGACAGTTAATGACGACTGCGGTTCCTTGATTGATTAATTGATTGATTGGTGCTTCCAAGCGCGTCAACTGCTAAGGTCATTATTCCCGTAGGAGTAGTGCATTTTTATTGCGGGCGATAGCGGTGATCTCCAGATGAATGGCGAGATCTGACGTCGACCTATACGACAGGCTGGCGGTGTTTCCCCTCCCAGGTATCTTCCACTAGTGGGGATACAGCTCCAGCTGGGACAAGCTCTCTTCAGGTCTCCTAACATGTGTGGTAGTGTAATGCGTGTCAGTGTTGGTGAAACGGGTAAGGATAGGTCAAGGATGGGAAAGGAAAAATCGTGGGCGGTTCATGGTCCGTTTGTTAGAATATTGCTCCGGCATTCGCCTGATGTTGATCGGAAAAACGATGGAAAACTACCCATGAGAGCAGCCGGCCACTAGAATTCTCCTCCAGCCAGCGACTGAATTCTACCTACCAATGCAGTTAGTGTCGAAAATCCTGCAACCGGACTCGAACCTTAGGACCTCCCGGACAGAAGCACTGTGGTGACATCAGTTACTACCCTGAGCCACCTTTGGCGGTCCTTCGCCATCGAAGACTAAGCCGGCACAGATGAGAAAAATACGCGTTTCACCAGATCGGCGTCAGCTATTGGCGTGTGCGCTTCCGCGAAGGCCACCCGGGCGTGCGGCGGGCGCGCGCGTGCGGGCGTGCCGGCCGCCAGGACACGCACACGCGTGCCATCGCATCCTCCGCGTCGCGGCGCGGCGGCGGCCTCGGCGGCGGTGGTCTCCGATCGCATCTCGAGGCCTCGCGCTCATCCCAGTCGGCGCGCGAGTGATCAGTACAGACCGCAAAAACGTGTAGTATCGAACATCAAAATATGTACATGAATATGTAATGAAAACGGTACGAATATGTAATAAATATATAAAATCTGATATAATATGTAATCTTCAAATACGGCGAGTGATCAGTACAGACCGGAAAAATATGTAGTATCGAACGTCAAAATATGTACATGAATATGTAATGAAAACGGTACGAATATCTAATAAATATGTAAAATCTGATATAATATGTAATCTTCAAATACGGCGAGTGATCAGTACAGACCGGAAAAATATGTAGTATCGAACGTCAAAATATGTACATGAATATGTAATGAAAACGGTACGAATATCTAATAAATATGTAAAATCTGATATAATATGTAATCTTCAAATACGGCGAATGATCAGTACAGACCGGAAAAACGTGTAGTATCGAACGTCAAAATATGTACATGAATATGTAATGAAAACGGTACGAATATCTAATAAATATGTAAAATCTGATATAATATGTAATCTTCAAATACGGCGAGTGATCAGTACAGACCGGAAAAATATGTAGTATCGAACGTCAAAATATGTACATGAATATGTAATGAAAACGGTACGAATATCTAATAAATATGTAAAATCTGATATTATATGTAATCTTCAAATACGGCGAGTGATCAGTACAGACCGGAAAAATATGTAGTATCGAACGTCAAAATATGTACATGAATATGTAATGAAAACGGTACGAATATCTAATAAATATGTAAAATCTGATATAATATGTAATCTTCAAATACGGCGAGTGATCAGTACAGACCGGAAAAATATGTAGTATCGAACGTCAAAATTGTACCCTCTCCCTCAGAAAAAATGTCGTTCAAAATTCTATCTTCCACACCGCGCCGACAAACTTGGACACCCCTCGGCCTGGGGGAGGGCAGGGGGAGGGACGCGTTGACCAATCGCTAGCAGGTAGAACCACAGTTGTCTGTGATTGGTGCAACATCCCAAGGGGCAGAAAGAACGCTGTCTCAGGGGGAGGGGGCTAGTTCGTTTACGTACGAGACGGAAATATCGTCATATTTCCCTGCCGAAGGAGATAGTTTGCCTGCGCGTACGCCACGACGAAAAAAATATTTCTAAGCGGGGTTTTCCGTCCAGAATGATTGTCTATAGACCAGTAAATATTTATCACTTTAGCAACAATTATTCTAACTTTTGGTAATCGATTTGTAACTCCTGACAAACTGCTATTTTGAGATATTCATTTCAGGCACAATTTGCGGAGCCTTCCCGGCCGTTCTAACGCATATTTCGAATTTGTTTATAAAATTATAAATTGTTGCAAAATTGTTAATTCGCTGTTTTTGGTTCTGGGACATCGGGAGACTCTCCCCCTTTAGATTTGCAAAATTTGGAAATTGTTTATAAATTTGCAATTGTTGCAAATTTTTATTGTCTAATCTGAATGGCGTTTAAATGTGATGCAAAATTCCGGAATCCGTTCGGTGATATTATATCTCGTTCTCGAGATATATGTAATTGTTTATAAGAAATTAACATCTTAGTAGACCCCATTTGTTTGCGCTTAATTCATTCGCGCTAGCAGAATAGCGTGGGATGGGCATACTGAAAAAACACTTCTCCAATGCCGCGCTTTTGCCTACCACATACGCTTAAAATGCACTTGCTTGTAAACAAATTCTGTGGTCAATTTCATTATGCTAAATTCGTATTTTTACGGCGAGTATGAGCATAACTTTTATTTGGTTTTTATATTCTCTTTTAAGTCCTACAATTTGCAAGTCGATATATTTATCAAATAGGAAAGAAATTGATTATAAAAAAAAATTTTTTCAAGGTGCATTACGCCTAAACAATTGTCTCTGTTTTTCTATCAAAGGGGTGTTGAGCAACCGAATAACTGTATTATTAATTTTTTTAAGTCCCCTGTTAACACCGAGAGTCAGAAACTATTTGTTCCTCTTGTTTAACCATTACCATTAAAAAATAGGGAAACATATTGCTTAGCTGTTTACTATAAACTGCACTGGATTGGTTGAAGGTAGTGTTAAGGTTTTCAAATACAGAAATATTAAATTTTGTGTTTTAAAAGATCACATGAGTAGAATCACACATGACAATATTTACACAAGTATAGAAATTTCTAAATAAACGTATATAAACTTTAAGTTTATATTTTCAATTCAATTTATCATTCCTTTCTAAAACTGTTAATTTGATGATTTCATTGTATAATATTCAAATCAGAGCTTTATGTGCTAAATCTACGCATTGTTAGTACATATTTTTAAACAACATTAATATATTTAATATATATTTAAAAGGTTTTTAGATTGGCGAACGTTTCAATGAAATTTCATGAATTCCTAAATGCTTGAAAATAAATACTTGTAAAATTAAAAAAATGGTAGCGTGTAAAAATATAACAAACACACGTATTTGGTAAAACGAGTTGATATTACTAAAAGAAAGCAAAACAGATGTTATAACAATTCAAAGAGTTTTAGCGTTTGTTTACAGTTTAGTAAATATCAATTGCTAGTGCATTCCCAGTGAAAATACATAGAACGAACTTGGTGGTCAAGTGATATGACCTTCCCAACACAGACTACATTTCAGTATCGTCGGAGTTCGAAGGTGGTTTGTTGGCCGCCATTCTACGAATCTATCAAAACCTTGAATTTTGCACGACCATCTGTACAGCGAGAACGTAGCGGTTTATTAAACGGAAACGGGCCATTCGAGGTATCAAATTTGCACTCTTTGAAAACGTTTAACCATTATAAACTATCCCTAAGAAAAATATCAAATAAACAATGTTAAAGATCACCAGCTTAACATTGCCTTTACTATTTGAATGTTTTCAACATCCCCAACACCAACACAAAACCCATGTTTTTACAGGTTATTATAAAACCAAATCAATAAATATAAGCATTTATTCACGTTATTATTTTTAAAACACTCAAATATCTACGATGTTATTTGATTCATGTCTTCATCGAAGATCTCAGATTAAAAAACTGATAAACAGAGAAAATTAAAGTAATTTTCAGTGATTGATGAAGTTGAATGATCAAACGAAAAACAATGTTTCTTGCTTCATATAATGCTATCGTGTTTAACAGACATGTAATTACATGTGATACCTATATTTAAACATCCAAACTAATGAAAATTTTCAAAATTAAAATCATCAATAAAAAGTTGATTCATCAGCAAGGATTATATTATTAAATACTTTTTTGAGATTCATGTGCTCCTGTGTGAATAACGTAGTAAACGTGATTCGTATGATCCAGTTGCTCAGAATAATGCAAATCCTGCTAGACACATACACTAAACATAATAGTTGTCAAATAGTTATTTACGACATGAGTATCATAAGATATCTTATTACAATACGAAATTGGAGAATTATCAAACAAGACTCTTTAGCCGAAATTGTTAACTAATTGAATATTGTAATATAATGTTACTATTTGAATATCATAGAAAGTAAGACGTAATTTGTCAAAACTCATGTGAACTATAATTTTTTATCCTACGAAAGATGTGTGACAGTACTTATGTTAACAGTTATACTGCCATGGGTTTAATTAATTAGTTTTCATTACGCAAATTATTGTTTTTGGTTTTAAAGAAGCATGGATATACAGAGTATCGGGGAAGGAAACATCGAAAGTTTGAAAAAAGTTGTTTAAACAATTTTAATCATACTTTGTCTAATAAACTACATATATATTTTGAATGGCTGAGCTGCAATAAACACGCAAATGTTGGTTTGAAAATATGATTTCTACGAAAAACTTTGCATTCTAGAATCATGTAAACAGACCAGAAACATGTAACATGTTTATTATTAACAATATAAATTAATATATTAGTTCAGAAAAAAATTAACCGAGAAATAAAAAAGCAGTCGAACTGTGAAAATTAGGTGCTTTTGGATTTCTAGGTTAATTTTTCTTTCTGATCAAATGTATTCATTTATTTTGTTAATCATAAACAATTTAGATATTAATGAAGTGTTTATATGCTTCTACAACGCAAATAGTTGCCTAGAAAACATATATCCAAACCAACTTTTGAGAAACAAAAAAAAAAAAAAAAAGACATACTGCAGCAGAAAATATTTTCTACTCGTCGGGATTCGAACTCGGGTCTTTAAAGTTAACTCACCTGACACGGTTCCCCCTCACCACCAGGTACACGACAAGACTACCTCCTTTCCGATGCGAAAAGAAAGTGAAGCATTTGCAGTTTTTTTTAAAAAAAAACGGGTGTTCAATTTATCTTAATACAAGATCTATTTTTAAAAAGAGATTTCATTAAACAAAAATCTCTAGCGTTTATATTGTTTTTCGACAATGTTATAAAGATCAGTCGGGGCTAATATTATACAGTAGAAAATTGGGGTTAATGTATTACACTTTATGAGTTGTTATTTATTTATGTCCAAAATTAACAAGAAAATGACAAATGATAGGAAATATATTCTATTATAATGACCATATAGCAAACACTCAGAATGTAACAATATTTGTGAGGAAAAAAATCAAAACTAAAATGCCTAATTTTTCCAGTCAAAAACTTTACCACCGTGATATAAATATTTTGATGTTACTTCGTTATTTTTTATGACACGATATTTTTGAAAACAGGTTATCATTAAGAAAGAATTAATATTCTTTTCTGCGTTAAAATAATGCAATAATATTAATCGTGTCATGATATATACAGCCTCAAATTTGTGGGGCTAATATGATACAACTTAAGAGGCTAATGTAATACGGGTGTCGGGGCTATTTTGATACACTAAAAATTAACACGCAGACAACTGGAAGGTATTTTTTATGTTTAATATTACATCAAAGGCGCTAAAATTCCGATTTGATGTTGATAAACTATCCAAGTGTTTATCTGAGAAAGAAAGACCAGGCGACAATTCATATAGATTTCCTCGTTCTCCTCCCTACCCAGTACATGGTGATTCACTTATGATTATCAATTGGCGGGAGCTTCTACTGTTTCAGTGCAGTTACTGATTTTTCACTGGAATCACAAGGAACCAGGCCTACAATAGGAGCTAACACCATCCCTTCAACTCCAGATATCAACTGTTCTCATCCAGTACTTTTGAGATAATGCTGTTGGAAAAAAAATTAAAAAAACAGTAGCCCTCCAAAGAATAAGGAAGTGGTTAGACCCAATAGCAGCAAGCATTACTAGTGAAGAGTGGATCATTACTAGGAAAGAGTGGAGTGTTTAATTTACATTAATTTAATATCTCTTTTTAAAAAGAGATTTCATGAAACAAACATCTCTAGCGTTAATATTTGTTTTCGACAATGTTAATAGGTATTTGTTTGCAATTTTCGAAAATTGAGATCGTTCGCCCAAAATTGAACGTACGCCACTTTTAAACATCTTGTGCTTCGAGGAATAGAATTACAGAAAAATTGGAGCTCTTTTTGAGGAAATTATATAAATATGATGGGGTTTGGTGTAAAGTACTATCAAAATTAAAAGATTCGTTTCGAATTCGAAGATTCGTAATATTAGCCAGATCGTTCAAGGAATATCCATTTTGGTGAAAATCGTGTTTACTTTAGGCTCTAGAATTACTCACACGAAGACGGATTCACAAAGAGGTTTTTGGAAAATCACTTTTTCGGGTTCAAAAAACAAGCGTTTTGACAGCCTTGTGTATAGAAAATAAAAGAACAATACCAACAATCCACTTTTTTCGAACTAGCTACTTACAAAACGTGTTTTCTGTGAAAATGTCGACACTTCCTCCTACAGCATTACGTAACTCTCTTTACACGTGGAGGTAAAAATATTCCAGCGTTACTGGGATTTGAACTCGGATCCCTGTAGTCCGCAGGTCTGGCTCGACAGCACTGTGCTATCACAGATATTTCTGAACACACTGTCCAAGCACACTTATTACGAAAAGAATAGTTACGTGATATTCATTGCACTTAGATTTTTTATTAGAGGAATGTTCTACATGTTTAAAAGGTATCAAATTCGCAATAAGAGTTCAAGCGATTACAACCCACGCAACTACATAGCTCATTTTACTTAGAAATATTTTCAACCAGAAGCCGTGGTCTTTAAAACCCTCTGTGGAAGTCGTTCCCGGTCTTATCTTTCGGCGATTATGGCCAAGGTTGAATTACGTCACAGATGAAAGTTGCGATAACGCTAGAGCTCAACACGGGCGCTCATGCAGACGCTCTGAAGCCAGAATCGCAATAGGCGCATATTTATACGTGATTCTTAAAGACATTAACACACTAAAATAAGTAGTGGCGCCTCAAAACACATGCTTTATGTGATATTTATAATGGATACGAATG